>CM034151.1:439255002-439293022 GCA_019776745.2 Taxus chinensis | reverse complement strand
ATAGGCTTCTGTAAACACTTCAGGTATATGGTAGAGGTGTCTGGATCGGTCATCTGCATTTGAGTAGGATATGGGGTACTCAAACGTTCCCATAGGACTTGTCTATCTTTTGAGGGATGACAATCCTCACGTGTGAATAGGAACTTTTGTATGGAAGAAAGGTGGGTTGTGATTCCGGTCCACTGTGGGTGTGATACAGGGGGTAAATGAGGCACTGTATCAATGGGCGTTAAGAGGTCAACCGGTTGCTGAAAAGATTTAGGCGATGAAGAACTAATAGGTAGGAGGGCATGTTTGAGAGGATCCGTCATGTTTAAAGAATGTGGTGATGTCGGTGCAAGAGGTTTCTCGTCTAAGGATGATAAAAGAAGTGGCGAGCCTTCCTCTTGTACAACAAGAATGGTAGAAGGAGATGTTTGGGAAATAGATAAGTTAGATAACATCCGCTCACAGTGTTGCAAGGATGTGGTGTAAGAAGGCTCATTTGTGAGAAGGGAACTCGGGGTGGTTAATTCCTTGATGGGTAAAGGAACGACAAGGATTTTGTCTTGTCTTGATGGTGATGAAGGGGGTTCGGGTTCCTACGTTAGTGAAGAGGCTTGATTCTGAATTTTTTCGATAGAGGCTTTTGGCTGGGAGTCGAAGACTGCATGGATTTCATGAACACTCTCCTCGGCTAAGATATCTTGGTTTATGTTACTGTTAGAAGAGTGATTTGGGAATGGTTTGTTGAAAATTTTCAAATTTTAGTTAGCAGGGGCGTTAGGATTATCGAGGGCTATATCCCCTGCATCAACCATTTCCTGCACTATGTTTTTCAACATCTTGCATTTTTCATGACTGTGTCCCTTCACGTGGTGGAAGTTACAAAAGTCATTTTCTTTGTACCAAGAAGGTATGGCGCGAGTGGAATCAAACCCGGAGTGAGGTTTAACATGAGGTAAGGTAATGGCTCCTGCTTTAAACAATTTTTCCAATATCACACCATAAGTTTCTCCCAAGGGAGTGTAATTGATGGGCTCAGCTTTATACTTATAGGTGGTTTTTGGCGGGGTATTAGACGGTGGTTGGGATTTGACCATCACCGTGTGCACAGCTCCTTTTGATTTCGAAGCAGTCGATGTGTGAGGATTGGTGGTGTTAGGTTTGTTGGTGGAATTTTGGGTTCAGAAATTGGGGTTTTTGTTGCACAACTGCAATTTCTCTTCCTCTAAGGCTCGAATCTCTAGTTTTCGAGCCATAGTAAAGGCCTCATCAAATGTGCAGAAAGTTTGAATTTGGAGGGTAGGAGAAATATGCTTAGCACAGGCCCACGTAAAGAGTTCGATAAGTTTGGACTGAGGCAAGGCATACGTAAGTTGGTTGATAAGGCCCCGCCATCATCCAACGAAATCTACGATAGATTCGTCTTCAAATTATCGGATGGCATAGAGGTCGGTGATAGATACTTTCTTGGCAATGTTAATGGAGAAATGATCCAAGAAAGATTGGGCTATTGGTTAAAAGAGAAGATTGAGTGTTGGGTTAAAGCACTGTACCACTCCAAGGCGGGTCCTGATAAGGACATGGGAAAGGTGCAGAGTAGTAAGGCATCGTCATGAGCAATTAGATAACAGGCATGTCTAAATGATTGCAAGTGTTGTTGAGGATCCTCCTTACTATTAAAACGAGTAAATTTTGGTAATTACCATTGAGGAGGATATGAATGAAGGGGGACAGAAGGGTGGATAGGCTCCCGACAAACTTGCTCATATGTTAGGGCACTATGGCTTCCTGAAACAGAAGCCTCCAGATTTTGCATCTTGTCCATCATTTTTTTGATTAAATCCATAGTTGGATGAGATGATGGTGTGGCTGTGGTAAACAGAGGAAAATTGAGTCAAGGGCCACTACTAGACAATGGTGGGGTTAAATGTTGATAAGGTATGGAGGACGAAAATGTTGAGGCGGCCGAATAGGGATGTCCTATATAAGAGGTTGAGGTCATCGGATACGTGTGTGGAAATGAAAAGGTAGGCTGAGCTTGAGAAGGAAAGTTCGTGTGGATAGGTGGCAGAGAGCAAGTCATAAAAGGAGCAGTCTGCAAGAGAGACAAGGTGGGAGCAGTCGGCGGTAATGATATGTTGGGCCCAAGATTAACCAAAGGAAAGCCAATCTGTGTCGTATGAACCCCTGAAGCTACTGAGTTAGGAGACGGGACTAAAGACGCAGAAGGTGAAGCGGAGTTATCAGGTAGAGAAGGAGCTAAATGAGTAGCTATACTAATAGGCATGCCAACAAGGAGTTGACCATCGGGCATACGGTCAGGGGCATGAGACAAATAGTATTGTACAACGCTAGGATTGGTGTCCAAAAATTTTGTAAATTCCTTATCTCCTACAAGAATTTTGGGAACCTCGCTAGTGTCCGTAGGATTTCCCACAGTATGGGCAGGAGGTGATTTAGGCAAAGGCACGGAGTAGGCATGTGAAACCATGGCTGCAGCTTGTTTCCGAGTGATAACAACCATGGATAGGGGTACACAGCAGGATGCAATCTATCAGGAACAGAAGCAGTAACAAAATGTTGGAATTGGAAGGTTGTTGGTTTCAAAAACTGTGAAAGACAGTAACTGATATCGATTAAGTAACCGATGTCGGTCAGACTATAGCCGGCGTCGGTAAGTTAACCAATGTCGGTAGAATAAGACTGGTGTAAGAAGCAGTAGGAAGTTGCTGATTTGGTGTTAACAGTGCTTAGTATGTCTACCAAATTGTTCTGTAGTGATCATAGAAAAGAGTGTATGACAGAGAAATAGATCTAAAAAAACAAGCAATAATGCACAAACAAATTAATAGACTAACCCTAGGGTTAATTTTAATCAATTTGGGCTTATGCCTTTTAGACGCAGAATGATGTCAATCCTAAACAAAAGACTTAGGGGAAATGTCAAGTTTGTTTTGGCTTATAAGGTTACCTCAATCGAGCGGAGGAATACCACGGAAAAGGGGGGATGTTTTGAGCTATTGTGTTATTTGTGAAGTGATTTGGTATGTGTTGTGCAGTGAAAGTAAGATTAATTTCTTGTCAATACCATGGAAATCACCCCCACGTGTACAACCTGTTACTTAATCTACGTTCACTATAATTGAAAACAACAAGCAAGAATGTAATGCACGTGTTTTAAACCCAAATCGAAAATGATATTCGATGAAGCAAAGAAGATGACTTTCACTAACGCAAAA
Organism: Taxus chinensis; assembly: GCA_019776745.2. NCBI lineage: Eukaryota > Viridiplantae > Streptophyta > Pinopsida > Cupressales > Taxaceae > Taxus > Taxus chinensis. The sequence goes on along the minus strand of CM034151.1, from coordinate 439,289,798 downwards.
CTGGGAAAGCAAGACAAATTCTTTTACCAAGTATAACAAAATATCGTGTGAAATTTTTAGAAGAAGAAAACAGCAAGTATGCTCCCTATATGAAAGCAAGCAAGAGAAAAAAAGAAACCCGAAATGGGTCCCACCGGGCGTGCCAAAATATTTCGCACAGAAATGCTTCCATTCCTGAGATAGAGTTGCTTCTATCCTTTCATTCCTTTGAGAAACAGATAAGGGTTAGGGCAAGGAGGAATACCTGTTGCATGCTGAGATGGTGTGCGCGTATCATAGAGAGAGATCAGATCGATTGCAAAGAACTCCTTTTTGTCTGGGAAGGACTACCTGCAAGTAAGAATACAAGACCACCAGATTCTAATTAGATGATAAGTGAGGGAAATGCCTTGGGCCCATGAAATATGAGACTTCCTTTCAAAGGTGGTCAGTTCCCCTGCTGATATGTATTAACACAAATTCTAAAAAATAAGCTATTGTCCAATTACAATTTGTTTACCTTGTTAGAACAATAGAGAAAGGGCTGGTCTTGGTTTTGAATCACGGTGACCGACGCCAGTCAGTGTCACCGGTACCGGTTGATGATAACCGATATCGGTAGGGGTAGTGATTTAAGGAGTTGGGTGAGGTTGGCTATAAGAGGGCTATATGATAGCTATGTGTGTTTATAAGGCTGGTAAATGACTGGGGAATAGGTAAGGAGGTGATGGAGAAGACTCAGAGAGTATGGGGGCTGTTCTTGGGGCAAAGTAGGGGTAGAGGAATGTAAGTTAGGTGGAGAGTGTTACCGGGTAATGGATCTGGGGGTAGACTTGTAATTACTATGATTCAGAAATCTAAGAAATATTATTAAAAGAACGTATAAGACTTACTTATTAGTTCTTGATGGAAAATGCAGGTTTTGGGACTGTGATGACAAAGACAGGGCTTAAGTAGGATGATCTAACAATCCAAGATGAGCTATCTCCTCTCTTGATGCTCAGATGAGTGTCACTGGACTCTGGTTATTTAGTTGCAGTCTTGGGCTTGATGTCCTTCTCTGCAAACTTCTCTCTTTCCTTCACTTGTCTCTGCTCGGCCCAGTCTATTTTTCCCGGATCCTTCCAATGACTTCCCCTCCAGATCAAATGAAAATCCAACCCTTTATTTTTGGTTGGGGGAGGTCATTTACAGGGAACCGATGGAGGTTACGTAACTGACGCCGGTCGAGTAGGAACCGGTATCGGTCAGGTCAAAGTGGGCTATTTTTAGTAAAATAGCCAGCTTTCCCTCCTTTTCTCCTGAGGGATTAGTTGTGGGCTTGGTCAAGACATTATGAGGTTGGTTTTAGGTGCGGATGAGGAGTAATTAGTCATGGGTGTGGATGTATACCAATTTATAGGTCTTAATTAGGTTAGTTTAGGGTTAAGACTAGGTCATGATGAGGTGGCAAAATGAGGTGGCAGGTATGGAGATGTGGATTTATTAATTATAAGATAATTAATAAATAATTGTGTAAGGTTTAGGTGATGAGGTTAGGTTGGGAAATGAGATGCGGGGCACAGGGGGTCATAAGACACAAATTTGGTGTCTACAATCAATACAATTTTGGTAGACCATGGACACGTGGAGGGCCCACGCTCATTTGAAGATCTGCCTCAGGATCCCACCTTAACAATTGCGATAGAGAGACATGTGGAGGCTTCCACTGGCTCCACTTTATACTTAAAATTTTAAAATAAATTTTGAAAGGCCTAGGATACGTGGAGGGACCACACATGTTTAGGGACCGACCCCTAAGTTTTATTTTGAAGAAGCACCAGGAGGACACTTTAGGGCTTTCGCTCACTCTGCCCTTGCTTGGACTTTTCAACAGCCAAGGAAAACTGTCTCAGACCCTAGACACATGGCACCTTTCACTGATCCTTCAAATTTTTTATCAATTCTTCTAGACTGAGACATGTGGTGAGTCCACACTTGTTCAGGGTATCCACTTTTGAGGACCATACCAAACGTATGCCAAGTTGACACATGGAGGCTTCTACTTGCTCCTTGTTACTGAGACTTTTTTAAAGGCCACAAAATAATTTTCTTGGGCCCAAGGCATGTGGAAGGCCCATGCTTGTTTGGAGACTTGCCTCTGTGCATCACCTTTGCAGTTGCACTAAGGAAACATGTGGATGACTCTGATCTAAAATTGAGAAGGGGAAGAATCAATGGTTGCTATGTATTTCACCTATTTTTTCTACCATTTTTGCTCCAAGACTCTTGGAGATGTGAATACGCACTATTTTTCATAATTTTTGATGAAATTCTTTATCGTTTTTGTCTGCAAAGTTCCACTGAATGGATTTAGAACCTAATTTCTGAGTCCAAGAATTTTTAAGATCAATATTTTGAAGATAGAATTTCTCAGGCACTTGAAAAAACATAAATTACCAAAGAAGATGGATGCGAGGCCAAATTGCAGAGGAAAAATAGGAAAAAGGATGAAATGATGGAGGTTGCAGGTGCAAAAGATGAAAAAGGTGTTGCCTCAAGAGCAAAAGGGACTACCTATCAGGTCCAACTATACAAAGCCTCCAGAAAATGATTAAAATAGGGATTTATCACATGATAGAATTAGAATTATTAAAGGGACTATCAAAAAGGTTATGGCATGGCATCCTAGTCATTAGTCGAGGCCACAAGAAATGTGATCAGTTCACAATTGGTCCACTTGGCAGCTTTTGGATGTGAATTTGTTAAATGTGACTTTCTGAGGAAAATTGGTAATAAAAAAAGGTCCCTTGAATATTCTTATCTCTTGGGGGGGGAAATTTAGTGAGAAAAATGTATAAATATAAAGAGAATACTTTTGCAAATGGTTGGGGCTTGAATTCTTAAGAGAAAATTTGAAAAATTCATCTTCCTGAGAGACCAAGCCTAGATAACCTGTTAGTTTCTTTTGTGTTAGATTTTCTATCATGTCAAGTTGGTTTCAGATGTATAGCCATTGATGAGCACTGAGATTGCTCTAGAATATTTCCCCTACTGATGAATCTAAGTAATTTCAAAATTAATTTGTGTCAATATTGGAGAAATTAGTGTCTTCTTTATTTCAGAATGTCCGTAAGTAGTTTTTCTTGTTCCTATTATAGTCTTACATTGAAATATTTGTGAAATCACACAGGATCTCATCCCTATGACAATTTAGTGGCATTTGTAATTTCATTTCAAGAAGATCCTTCATCTTGTGATAAGATAAAAAAAATTTAAATCAATTCACTGTCATTTGTTGATAAATATTGTCTGTAAGTCTTTGGGTGTACCTTAGGCATGATTGATCAGAGATTTTGGTGTTTAATTGAGTCTTTTAACTCAACCCTTTGTACTATATTCTCAAATATTGTGTGATAACGTGGTGATCTAGGCCTCCATTGAAGCACACCTTCTGGTTGAAGGAATGTCTTAGCTATTCTGAAGCTTTTTATTGTTGAGTTTTCCATTGTTGTGAAGTTTCTCAGAGATATGGTATAATCAACTTTATCCTTCTTGATCTCCCACAAAAATCATTCAAAAACCACGATTCCATCCTAAACTACCCCTGTTTACCCTGTATATCAAAAAGGGAACAAAATCTATTTACTAAAATATGTAGAACAATTAAGATTTCTTAATGTCTTCAGTAACCTAAGCCTTGTGTTGAAAGTATCTCCATTTTTTAGAAGTGACAACTCTTGAGAGTTAAATTATGGAGTATTGACCATATTTTCCCAAGGTTTTCTTCATAAAATTTATGCAAAAGAAGGATATCTCCATATCCTTCATCAAATAGAGGTTACACTAAGGTTCCTCTCACCCTGGTCGAAAGGCACATCCTAAAGTATTGAGGATAGGTCAAATCCTCTTGAAGGTGTTATCCATCTCTCCACAAATCTAAGTGACAAAGTGCCAGTTAGATTCCATCCTTGACTACAAAATGACACACATCATGATATATCTATCTCTAAGCTTCGTGCCAAATCTGTGATACTACTTAGCTTGAAAGAGAGAACAAATTTGGATACCAACACTCGTGGCATTGTTGTCGGGGATCTGATTTGTGTTGTCATGGAATATTTGTTGATTTGTTGCCAGTTCATATCCATTTGGCTGGTCAACAACACTAGTGGTGTCATTTCCAGGGAATATTTGAACAAATGTGTACACATACAGACCCTGGTAATTATAATTACATGATCTAAGTGCTAATACATTGCTAAAACATCATTATCTATTCAGTTCTATAATAATTGTTCAAAGTTGTAAGTTATGAGTGAAATATTTCCACCTTATACATTTATTACACTAAATTTTGTATCATCATTTATAAATATGGGTAGAAGAAGTGTCTTGTAAGATTTTCATGAATCTAGTATTGATAAACATTTGATAGGTCTTTCATAGTGCATTTGCACAAGCTAAGTTGAAAATCCTTAGTGATGACTCTGTGTTGTTCAAATTCTTAATAAATACCAGTGTCTTAACATATATCAAGTAATATTTGTCACTAATATCTGCAAAGCTAGAAGGAAAAATATTTTTCTTCGCCAAGGACCCTAGTAGAAGGTTGTTTCAAGAGCTAGGAAAGTCTAATTCAGAAGGAAGAAGAATTTGGAAGGTTGTTGGAGATCAAACATCAAGAAAAAAGATCTCCATTGGTGAAACTGATCATCCTGTGATTGAATATTGCAATACTTCCTCAAGTGTTACTGAAGTAGGTAGTATATTTTTTGAATTGAATTATCCATTTGGAGAGGGTCCTTATTTTGTATTTGAAACATTTTCTTCTCAATCTACCCCTATTTTTTCCAAACATAATAGAGTTTTCGAAGAAATAGAGCCTTTACAAGGTAGTCATTCTAAAAATTGCATCCCTGTACCACACAGACCCCTCACTCATCATCATTTTGTTTCTCCTGTAAGATCACCTCATCAAAATAACATGTCTCAGCCTCCACCTAGACCACCATTTGTTTTTAATACCTTTGGTCCCATCAATTTTATAGTTATGGTTGGCTATCCAAATGAAGTGTCAAAAGATGTAAGAAACAAATTGCCTAAGTTTCAAGGAAATAATGCAATCACTGGTGATCAACACTTCAAGCTCTTTGTCAATATGATGGAGGACTTTGAAATAGAATTTGAGGATATATACATTAAATTGTTTATCCATACTCTAGAAGAAGTAGCAAGGTATTGGTATAAATCTCTGCCAGATAATTCCATTGATTCCTAGATAGAGATGAAGAATGCTTTTAGAATGCAGTATAGTGATAAAACAGACCCTAGATTTCTTTTATCTAAATTTGAAAATATAAAAAAGAATCCTAATGAATTAGTAGATGATTTCAATACAAGATTTAACAAAACATTGAGAAGACTTCATGTTAATTTGAGGTCATGTGATTAATCATGTCTGATAAAGTATTCATATGCATTTGATAAGAAATCTACTTACTATTTGAGGGATAAGAACCCTAGAACTTTGAGGTAGGCCTTAACCATGGATCTGTAAATTGAGAACAACATTAAATCAATTGGAAACCCTCATAAGAGGGAGGGTGTTAAATTTATCAACCCAGAGAAGCCTCAATCAAGTAAGGATGTGGATCTTGAGGAATTTGTATAGAATTTAGTCGGGCCTATCAAAGAAATCTTTTACAAGCTAGCCATGGTAGAGAAAGGAATCAGACAAGGTTCTCAAGGTCAGTATAGGCAAAAAGGACAAGAAAAAATTACAAATCATCCTAGAAATGATCATAGGTTTGATGACATAGGTAAAGGATCTGTGGGAGCTAGAAAACCCCAAGCTAGGGAAAATAGAGTAGTGCATGATCCTCTAAAAGCTAGAGTTGTTGTTGAAGACACAAATGAAATGGATTAGTGTGATAAGTGTTTCTTGCCCCACCCACCATGTGAAGTAGATTAGAAAGTTGAAGAAGTTGATGATGATGATAACACTAATGATGATGCATGCATGGTCGACTACTCTACAAGCTCACAACAAGGAGAAACTTCAATTGAGGTAATAAGTGCAAGAACTGCTACAATTTTTTGGAATTACATTCACCTGGTACCTCTTTTTCCTCCCTCTCATACTTTAGAAATAGATATGTTACAAGATTTTGAACTTCTTAATAATGATTTTGAGTACCTAAGAGCTCTAATGATTAAGAAGTATGATGGATGAATCCCATCAAAAGAGGATAAACAGTTGTTAATGAATTTTGTTGTTTCCCAAGAAAATGAGTATAACACAAGAAGTAAAGATGTCAAAGGGGAAGGGCCTCAATCCAAAAAAAAAACCCCAGTTCTCACCAATGTCCCAAAATAAACCCTAAAGAAAGATGCATTTGAAAAGGGCCTTGTTGTCTCAAGTAGAACTGTTGTTCCCACCCATGCCCAAAATGTGAAAAATCTTGTGCCATCTGATGAGTTTTTCAATCTTTCTCCAAATGCTACTTTGCCCAAATACATTCCCTATGAAATTTCCCAAGTCTTGAGTCAGATAAAGATTTATGTCTCGATTGTTGAAATGCTTAGGATTCTTGAGCACAAGAAGAGGGATTTTGATTATTTGGGATTGGAAGAAGATAGGAGTGCCAAAGGTAGAAATATAAATAAGGTAAACACTCCTCATCCAACCATTGCAGACCTAGAGAAAAAACCAACATTAGAGGAGATAGGTGAACCACCTGAAGTTTACTTGGGAACATCTTTGGTTGAGTCTCAATTAAATATTGATTCATTTTTTACAACAGTGATTATTAAGGACAGACTACTACATAATTGTATGTTTGATTCTAGAGCATCATGTAATGTTATGCCTCTAGAATTCATGAATGAATTGAACATTAAAGTGACAACAATGTATGGCAAGTGTAATGCAATGGATTCTACAGAGGTTCCAGTTGTAGGATGTGTACAAGGTTTGGTGGTACAACTTGCAAATTATCTGGGTAAGAACTTGAAACTTGATGTTGTCATTGTTGATTTCCCTACCAAATGGTGCATGCTATTATCAAGAAAGTGGGATGCAAGTGTTGGTGGAAGTGTTCAGATGGATATGTATTTTTCCACCATTCCAATTGAAGGCAACCTTGTAAAGATGTATGGAGAGAAGAAGATGTTTCACCTCATTGAAGATCCCAATAATGCCTCTTATGAAGTGTTGTATGATGATGTGGATGCTGATAGCTTTGTTAGGTTTGATGATGGCAAAGAGCATAAGATTGATCAACGTAAATTTCTTGAACAAGTAGGTTTAACTTGGACCTTTTTATTTGATGGAGCTTGTTCCAAGTTTGGAAATGGTGTTAGCATTGTTCTAATTTCTCCAGGCTAGGAAGAGTTTATTTTTTATTTCAAACTCAACTTTGAATGCACTAACAAAATTTCTGAATTTGAAGCACTTTTATTAGGCTTGAGAATTTCATGGAAATATGGTATAAAGGATATCATTGTCAAAGGGGATTCATAACTGATTGTCAAGCAAATTAGAAAATTGTATGCTACTAAAAATCAGAGAATGAAACAATACAAGCATGCAGTCTAGGATTTGATTGAAATTTTTTACTCTTTTAATATAATGCACCATGATAGAAAGTTTAGTGTTGTTGCAAAAAAGTTAGCAATACTAGGATCCAGATTTGGGAATTGTACAGTGTCTCCATTTTGTGAGTATGATGTATAAATACTAACAAGGCTAGTTTTCCCTGACACCATTAAAATTTGGAAAGTATTTGATGATGATGCCCAGGTGAAACAGTTTCTACAAAGCCAAGGTGATTTTTTTAACCAAAATATAGATTGGGAACCAATGGTCTATGCTACTGAAGGAAATGAAACTTTATTTGGAAAAGACATCATCTAGTTGAAGACAAACATGATTACCAGAGGTTTGGTGGCACTTAAATCAAACTTTGATAATGTTGATTGCATTATTAATAGAAGAATGTTAGTTTCAATAGATGTGGAAGAGAACAACCTGGGAACAAAGGAAAAACCACGTAAAATCTAGTTAGGAAGCAATCTCAGCAAGGAAGAGAAGCATTCCTATGTTCAATTGCTTAAGAAATATCAAGACTGCCTAGCTTGGTCTTAATTTGAGTTGAAGGCATACAGGGAATATTTGTTCCAACATGAAATTCCTCTTAAATCAGATGCCAAGCCTTTTAGGTAGAAACATAGGCCCATCAATCCACTCCTTTCTTTGAAGATGCAAGAATAAATGAAGAAGTTGAGGGATGGAGGGATCATTCAGCCCACAAGGTACTCATCTTGGGTTACAAACCTAGTGCCTATCAGAAAAAATAATGGTGATATAAGGTTGTGCATAGACTTCAGGAACTTGAAGTAAGCATCATTGAAAGATAATTACCCTTTTCCAAACATGGAGAATATGTTACAGTTGGTAACTATTTCTGAATTGTTATCCACTCTGGATGGTTTGTTTGGCTATAATAAAGTTGTTGGGAAGGAGTCAGAAAGAATAAAGACTTCCTTTACCACTCCTTGGGGAACTTATGTCTATGTTAGGATTCATTTTGGCTTAATGAATGATAGAGAAAATTTCCAAAGAGCAATGGATGTAGCATTTTCTAGTTACATTAATGATTTCATTATTTTTTATTAAGATGAGGAACTGTGTTTTACAGAAAAAGAAATGATCACTTGCAACACTTGGAGAGAATGTTGTTAAGGTGTAGAGAGTATGGCATATCATTGAATCCAAAGAAATGTCATTTTGGAGTGAAAAAGGAAAAGTTGTTTGGTCACATTGTATCAAAGGAAGGGGTCATGAATGATGCAGAGAGTGAAAGCAATCAACAAAGTTCCAATTCCAAGAACTAAGAAGGGAGTTCAATCCTTCTTTGGACAAATAAACTTTATCAGAAGATTTGTGTCTAACTTTGCTGAGCTGACCATCCCCATTACTAGCATGCTGAAAAAGGACCAAGTTATCAAATGGGAAGAAGCTTCCATTCAAGATTTCAATGGGATCAAAGAAGCATTAAATAATGCCCCTATTTTGGAAGCTCCAAATTACAAGAAACCTTTTCAAATGTTTTATTTTTCTTCAAAAAACACCATTGCATTTGTTTTTTTGTAGAAGGATGATAAAGGGGTTGAGAGACCAATTGCCTTTTTCAGTAAGGCATTGCCAGGAGCTAAGTTGAAATACACCATCATGGAGAAGTAAGCATTTTCCTCGGTGAAATCAGCAAAGGTATTCAGACCTTACATCTTGAGCTCTAATTTTTTTTCTTATGTTCGCCACACCATGGTGAAGGATATCTTATCAGAGATGGAGGTCTCAAGAAAAAGATGTAGATGGGTAAACAAGTTGCAGGAATGTGACATGGATATCCAAACCACGAAATTTATAAGAGGTTTGGGCCTAGATAAGCTTATGGCTGAGATAAACTTGAAAATTATTGAGGTGAATGAAGTAGAAGGAGAAAGGGTGGATGTCCTTGAAAATTTGGTAAGCTCTGAATGGTACTAATATATAATCTTTTATCTCATACATCTATGTCGCCTTGAACATTTGAGTAAAAATCAGAAAAGGGCTCTTAAGTTAGCCTCTCAAAAATATGTCATACTTATTTTGGGTTAGCTTGGAAGAACCCAAAGGGAGTGCTCTTAAGATGCATTGTTGAGGATGAAGCCCTAAAGGTAATTTCTGATCTCCATACAGGCCTTTGTGGGGGACATTTTTCTAGAAGAGTTACAACACATAAAATCTTGAGGGTTGGTTATTGGTGGCCAACTCTCTTCAAAGATACAAATCTATTGGTTAGGAAATGTGAAATTTTCCAGCATTTTTCTAGAAGAATGAAATCTTCAGGCTCCCTTCCTTTGCAACTTGTGTCAATTGAAGTCCCATTTAAGCAATGGGGAAGGGATTTCATTGGAAAAATTTCTGATCCTTCCATTGTTGGTCATAAATGGATTCTTGTAGCCACTAATTATTTCACTAAGTGGGTGGAAGCAATCCCCACCAAGAAAGTAACACACCAAGTTATCATGGACTTCATGCTGAATCAAAACATATATAGATTTGGAGTGCCAGCTAAAATTTTTGCTGATAATGCCATGACTTTCAGATCCAAACCTTTGGTGGCAATGTGCAAAGATTATGGAATCAATTTTACATATGCTTCTAACTACAATCCCCAAGGAAATGGACAAGCTGAGTCTAGCAATAAAAACTTGTTGAAGATCATTAGAAGGACCTTGGAGATGAAATAAAATAAGTAGGGTGAGCAATTTAAGTTTTCTATTTGGGCTGACAGAATCACTGTCAAAAGAGCTACTGGTAAAAATCCATTTGAGTTGGTATATGGAACTCAAGATTTTCTGTCCCTTCATTTGCAATTGTCTTCATTGTAGTTTGTTTAACAAATTGAAGATCAAGAATTTATTCCATATTATTCTTGAATCAATCAGATCATTGAGTTAGATGAAGAAAGAAGGGCATCCCATCTGTGGCATGTGAAGTTTAGAGAAAATTTGAAGAAGTTATTTGATAGGAAGGTAACTCTAAGAGCTTTCAGCATTGGGGATCTTGTGCTATTATGGGATAACAACCATGAAGATAAGGGAAAGATTGATAAATTTGATGCATTATGGATGGGCCCTTATTCAATTGACATTCGAATCGGTGAAAATACCTTCTTCCTAAAATAATTTGACGGTGAACTGCTTGAATTTCCTATTAATGGCAGGCATTTGAAACATTTCCTTGATTGATTTCTAAGAATCAAGGTATAATCCATTTGTACAGTGTATAGTTCTTTGTTTTTGTTCTACTTTTGTTTTCTTATTTGTTCTTGTCCTTGGTGAATTAGTTTTGCTAGTTTCTTGGTTCGTTTTTTGAAGGATGGCTATGGTTTCTCTACTCTGCAAACTTATTCTTCGACTCTATTGCCCAATGGTCTATTTTTGGCACTTGGTCTACTATTTCTTCTTGTGGCACTCATAGGGAGTGCCCATCCTTGATTTGGAACTGATGTTGGTTCTCAATTTGGTCTCACCCCATCTTTCCTTGAATTTTTTTAGTTTGTGGGCTTTATCGTGTTTTCTATCTCCCCGTACTGATGCATAAAAATTTTTTCCTCCATTTGGTTGCCATGATTAGTCCCTTCCCTTGTCGAGGATCACTTTGAATTCTAGAATTTTTTTTCTGTTCCTCTGTCCATATGAAAAAATCTATAACTTAGGCATAGAATCATTTTTTTCCCTATCCTTTTTGTCCCAAATATATGTGGAAAAGTGATTGCAATACAGCTTGGAGGATCACATTTGAGTCTTATATCATTTTCAAACTTTCTATTCGTGAAGACATATTCATTTCTAGGCTCAAATGGTGATTTTCTTTCATTTTACGGTTTGACGGGTGTATTTTCCCTGTCAAATTCATATCTCAGCATCAGTGGGAATGTGGCCTTTTTTGGCTAGATGCAGCTTGGCTGGGCACTTTAAAAACTATAAGGCTTGCTTCAACCCAAAACTTGTCCACGTGGAGGTCCGACGCTCATCTGAAAATTTACTTTTTGGTTTAGCCTTGGAGTTATGCCGGGGAGACATGTGGAGGTTTCCGCTGCCTTGCCCAAACTTAGACAAATTTTTCATGGGGCCGATAAGGTTTTGGCGGACCATGGACACGTGGAGGGCTGGTGCTCATTTGAAGATCAGCATCATGCTCCCACCTTAACAAGTGCGATAGACAGACATGTGGAGGCTTCCGTTGGCTCTGCTCTATACTTAAAATTTTCAAAGCAATTTTCAAAGGCTTGGCGTGGAGGGACCGCACTTGTTTGGGGACCGGCCCTTAAATTTTATTTTGAAGAAGTGCAAGGAAGACACTTGGAGGCTTCCGCTCATTCTGCCCTTGCTTGGAATTTTCAACGGCCAAGGAAAACTGTCTTGAACCCTACACACATGGCGCCTTCTGTTGATCTTTCAACTTTTGCAACAACTCTGCCTGACTGAGACACATGGTGAGCTCACGCTCATTTGAGGTCTCTATTTTTGGGCACCATATCAAAAGAGAGCCATGAAGACACGCGGAGGTTTCCGTTGGCTCCTTTTATATTGAGACTTTTTAAGGGCCAAAAGGCGTTTTTCTTGGGCTTAGGGCACGTGAAAGGCCCGTGCTTGTTTGGAAACTTGCCTCTGTATATCTCCTTTGTAGTTACGCCTTGAAAGCACGTGGACGACTCTAATATAAAGTAGAAAAGGGGCAGAATCAACGGCTATGTATTGTGTCTGTTTTTCCACCATTTTTGATCCAAAACTCATGGAGATGCGAATACACATTGTTTTTCATCATTTTTGATGAAATTCCTTGTCGTCTTTGTCTGTAGAGTGCCATTGAATGGATTTAGAACTTAAATTTTTGAGTCCAAGGTTTGTTAAGATTGTTATTTTGAAGTTGGAATTGCTCGGGCACTTGCAAAAATAGGAATTACTAGAGAAGCTGGATGCAAGATAGAGTTGCAGAGGAAAGAAAGGGAAAAGGATGAAATGATGAAAGTAGCAGGCGCAAAAGATGAAAAAGGTGTTGCCTCGTGGGCGAAAAGGATTACCTGTCATATCCAATTGTGCAGAGCCTCTGGAAAATGATTAAAAAGGGGATTTCTTGCATGGACAGAATCAAAATGATTAGAAGGATTATCCAAAAAGTTGTGGCATGGCATCCTATTCATTAGTCGAGGGCCTAAGAAACGTGACCAGTTCAAAATTGGTCCACCTTGCAGCTTTCGGATGTGAATTTGTTAAATGTCATTTTCTGAGGAAAATTGGTAACAAACAAAGGTCCCTTGAATATTCTTCTCTTTTGGGGGGGAAATTTAGTGAGAAAAATTTATAAATACAATAGGAATACTCTTGCAAATTGTCGAGGATTAAATTTCATAAGAAAAATTTGAGAAAAGTCGTATTCTGAGAAACCCGTCTGAGATACTTGGTTAATTTCCTGTGTTATATTTTCTATCATGTCAAGTTGGTTACATATGTATAGCCATTGACGAGCACTAAGATTGCTCTGGAAGCTTTCCCCTGCTAATGAATTCAAGCAATTTTGAAATTAATTTGTGTCAATCTTGGAGCAATTAGTGTCTGCTTTGTTTCAAAATGTCTGCAAGTAATTTTTCTTGTTCCTATTGCAATCTTACATTGAAATATTTTTGAAATCACATAGGATCTTGTCCCTATGACATTTTAGTGGCATTTGCAATTTTGTTTTAGGAAGAGCCTTCATCCTGTGATTAGATAAACAAATTTAAAATTCATTCCACTGTCATTTGTTGATAAAGAATTGTCTGTAAGTCTTTGGGTGTACCTTATGGAATGATTGATCAAGAGATTTTGGTGTTTAATTGATTATTTTATCTTGAGCCTTCGTGCTAGATTCTCAAAGATTGTGTGAAAATGTACTGATCTAGGCCTCCATTGAAGGACACCTTCTGGTTGACGGAAAGTCTTAACTATTCTGAAGTTTTTTGTTGTTGAGTTGTCCATTGTTGTGAAGTGTCTCAGAGATCTGGTATAATCAACTTTATCCTTCTTAATCTCCCACCAAAATTATTCAAAAACCATGAATCCATCCTGAACTACCCCTGTTTTCCCTGTATATCAACAAAGGAAACAAAATCCATTCACTAAAATATGCAGAACAATCAGGATCCCATAGTGTCTTCAGTAACCTTAGCCTTGTTTTGAAAGTATCTCCATATTTTAGAAGTGACAACTCTTGAGAGTTAAATTATGGAGTATTGACTGTACTTTCCCAAGGTTTTCTTCATAAAATTTGTGCAAAAGAAGGATATTTCTATCTCCTTCATCAAACAGAGGTTGCACTACCGGTCCTCTCACCTTGATCAAAAGGCACATGGCCTAAAGTAGTGAGGATAGGTCAAATCCTCTTGAAGATGCTATCAATCTCTCCAAAAATCTGAGTAACAAAGGGCCAGTTAGATCTCATCCCCAGCTACAAAATGACATACATCATGATCTATCTGTCTCTAAGCTCCGTGCCAAATCTGTGATGCTTCTCGGCTTGAAAAGGTGAACAAATTTGGATACCAACAGAACACACATGCCATTAGTTCATTCTCCCCCTTTTGCATTAATGACAAAGAAAAACATACATAGAACAAATTTTTCTGACAACACAATAGCTCACCTTTTGGTTGGAAATGTCAACCAAAACAATCTAGGTTCATTCTTCATCTCAATTTTTGATTTGAATCCTTAGAGCAAAAAAAGAGAAACATAACTCTCCTTAAGTTGATGCACGACTGAATCATCTTTCAACTCTAACTCAAACTTTGACGATGCATACAACTGAATCCAATAGACCAATACTCATATTAAATGCAAGAAACAACCTTTTACCTTTAAGTGTTGCCACTTATTGCCACAAACCAGCTTATGGATATACTCAAATCCCCTGACCTTTTGGCACCTGTCATGCATATGATTGACTCCCCCTTGCTTCTCAAATACTTGTGCTCCAACAATAAAGCTTGTATCATTAAACTAATGAGTTTAACTAGCTCCCCCTATCATCTTCACTCCATCAACTCATGTACACCTTTTCAGCTCTATCTGACTTCTAGACTCTTGCTCCAAGTCAACGACAATTTTCCTTCTTCCATCATGTATCCTCTCAACTTCCTTCATTATGAAAAATTTTACTTCATATTTTGGTCACTTTCTATCAAAGTTACGTCCCTCTTTTCCACATCATGATCTCATCCTCACATCTTACCACATATTAATCTAGCTCGTCACAACAATTATCATCCATACATCAATTCCACATCACATAATTCAAGAACATATTCATCTATAATCTAATTAACCTTCTAATATCATTGATCTACATCACATCATCTACATATAATCATCTCTACTTCATCACATTTGAACTACATTCAATCCAATATCATTATCAATATCCATATGCTGGGCATATATATCAACATCCCATAACATAGTGCAAATCTAAGGATCTAAATCAATATCCATTCATATTTAATCTAATTTCATCACATCTTATATAATTGACATCCAATCATCTCTAACATCTATGTTGCAACCTTGAGCCTTAGAAGCATAAACATCATTTACTATAATCTAATCATCATATAATTTTTAATCTATATCTTAATCAGTTCATCAACATCATTATTCAAAAATTTAAATAAAAATCTGTGATATAAATCATCACATACAATAATCTACTCACCATTACACATGAACATCATGAAAAAAAACAATCATATATCCTTAAAACATTTGAAATGTTTATACATCTGTGATAGGCCTCTACTATGCTCTATCCTTCAGTCTATACATCAAACTTTCTATCTCAAAAATCATCAAAATATTTCTATACGACATTCACCATGAATTGAAGATCAAACACTCATGAGTTTTGATCCAACTATCCTCTCAAGGCAGAAGCACTATATTAGTCTTCAAACTGATGGTATTGTACAAAAACCTCCCAATCCCACCTATAGCTAATGTGATCCCACTCATGGCCTCTGTCACAATTTTGCATCATCATCCCTATGCATTCGAGACCATTTCTTCAGGTATAACTAATCTCGAGCCTATAAAATTCCATCAAAAAACCCCATCATATACTCAATCACCAAAATTATCATTTTCATCTAAATCTATAAATCTTCAACTTCTTTCATCCTACCCAGTTAATGTCGACCCCATTTAGGTCAGATAGTCAACTTTATCTTGGTCAATGGTGACTTGCCAGTCACCGCCGACCATCCCTTAGCCCTCCTAAATTTCAAAAAAATAATAAAATCAATAACAATTCCAAAACTACAGCTAGGGTTTCAATGTTTACCACTCTCTGAGTCCTCTAGCACTTCCATCCCTCCTCTGCTAGCTTCCATCTCTCCCAAATATCAATATTTATACCTATCTGAGCTTTCGATTGTCAAACTTTGATGAAAATTTTCTTATTTGTCCAAATGTGTCACTTAAATAGGTGTGCTAACCCAGTTGACAACATGACTTGCTAAGCCAGTCAACCATTCAGGACCTCAACTAAAATGTTCTCATAAATGCCTATAGGTCATCAATGTCAACCTAACAAAACAATAAGTATTTCATACTGTCTCATCTAATCTCCTCCTCAAATTATCTTTTCTTCCACTTTTTGGCTTGTGTGTTACTCATAATACCCTTTATTTGTTCAATTCGAGATAAATTGGCAACACAATGTGAGATATTGCCTATGATAATCACGTATCAAAATCCCATCCAAAGCCTTCTATGATGGAAACCATTTATCATGTTCCCTCATGACCCTGCCCCCCTTTTTTTTAACTCAAAGCCCATTATTGTGTCTCTTGATTTCTAATCTTTCATCAACTCCTTGCATACTTTAAGATTCCTCAGATATGAATGAAATTGCAAATTTTTCCCCATGCATCTTACCTAGACCTTATTCCCTAGACAATCCTCACATTTATTTTATGCATAATTTTAATGTCTTCCATTGAGCCGTTGGTCCCATGGCTTTCAGATCATAATGGATTCTTCAATCAATTTCCCATCTATTGATGCATGTGACATGTTTTCACCAACTCACAAGTCTGATTTACATTTAATTTGTATTAAATCTAGCTCGTACTTTGTAACTAATGTGACCAAAGTGATATAAAATGCACCACCATAGGAATGATTTAACAAAGATAATATTTAATATCCTTATCTCCCAAAGCAAAGAAGGAGATAAGACTTCTTAGCTAATTTCTCCTTTTCCTGAGAAGCCCATTTACAATCTTCTCTCATGGATTGAGAAAAAGTGTGACCAGATGGGTAAACAACGTGTCTTCTTCCTTCACTAAATCATCAATCCCTAGTTTGGAAGTATCACCTCAACTGTCATCTTCTATCACTTTTCATTTTTGTCTAACAGATTCCTTAAAATAGGACAAGGGCACCTGGGGCAAAATGTACACGCACAATTTTGGGTATTTTTTGATCATGAAGGATTCTCAACCCTTTTCTATTATGTCACAATACATATATTTCTTCCTATTCAAATTCCATTTCAATGGCCTAATATATCATTTATTTGAATCTCCCAGGGTACCTATAATCCTACAAAATATTTTAGTTCCCTAATTGCACAAGACCCAATACCACTGCATTAACCCTAAAAATAAATATTATCCTAATCATGGGGATTACTTATTGACCCTAAACCCTCGAGAGTGAATCTTATAACCGAAATTGCATTACATATCAAACTTCATGTATCTCCATAAACTCCCATGTACCCTCATGTCAATGTGTCCTATATCCCTAAGAATGATTCTTGGGATTTGTGCAAGTTACACTAAGATAGTGGGTTGTTTTAGCTAGAATGTAGCAATATAATAGTAAAATGTGTGAATGGAAATCAAGAATTCCGCTTCCTATGTTTCATCAATCAGATGCAACCCACCACCCAAATCGATAGTATGTTAATGGATTTATTGGAGTGACCCATGTGGGTTTTTGTCAATGCAATAAATAGGTGCATAGTAACCTCTTAGTGCTTTAATCCTTGGAGATTTGAACACATAACTATTTTGTTGTGTTATCTCTCTTCTTTAGAGTTGTCGTTATCATCTTTAAGCTATTTTTAATACCTTGTGATACCATGCTTAGAAGATATTGAACCACTTAAGTGAGCTAGCTTGGAGGGTCCTTGTTTATTCCATCTCTCTTATGGATCAGCCTTATAGGTTTACCATGTCATCTTGGAGATCTAACCTTGCAATCATTCATCATCAATCTCTCTATGCATATCTGTTTACCCATCCAAAGAGAAAACAATGAAGAAATCTAAGATCCCTTCTTGGTCATCGTCGAATTACTATTTTTCTTGCTAATAGAAACATATCCACATCTATCTTGTTACCTATCATCTACCCTTTCAATTATCTATTTTACATTTTATCCCACCATCCCTCAAATTGTCCTAATCTTGATAACATAATGCACACTTACTACTTCATATCTGCATCTTCATCATACCCAGATCACCACTGATCCACTCTATTCATTGTCGATTCATGTTAGCGTGGAGTGATCATTTATTTTCCATTAGGTCAATAATGTTTCTTATATCCTTGTTAGTCCTCATCGAATCTAGATCCTCAGCATCACTGTATCAATCTTAGATTAAGATCTTCCAGTTGCAGTCGTATTATGCCTAGAAGTCTCAGGTCATCATCAATCTGATCAGGGTTGGTTAAATTTTAATCATTTGATTGTTATCACATATGTGTTTTATCTTATCTAGCACTTTGTAGATTTTATATTTAAAGTTTAATTTCTACTGCATCTAATATCATTTATCCATTATCATCTTAGCCTATCTTTTATCAAAGTAGGTTGAAATCTATCCAAGTGAAGTTTTTACTTCTCAGGAAATGACATCGTGAGGAAACCCACCCTCCTATCTACTAGATAATTTTCTTTTTGATTTTCTCTTTATTATGTCTAGATAATCAAGCTCGTTGTAAGGATGGATATTGTTAGTGCAAATTCACAGCACCCCCAAAATGACCTATGGATCTACTTTTCTAAGGCAAACTCCACTTGGTGTGAATACACAACATTGAGCTTTCCCAAAGTGTGGGACCTTTGCAAATAGGGAAATCTCTCCAGAGGAGGGTGGTTCCTCTTCCTAAACTACCTGCCACAAGTTATTCCAGTGTAGGAAAGCTAATCTAATCCTAATTTAACTTCCAGTGAGACATTGAGAGGAAGAAAACAAGGAAAAATAAAGCCTATACTAAAATGGTGATACACCAGAGAAGGAAAATGTTGAACATCTATCAAAACTACCATGAAACAAGAAGAGGTGAGTAATGGAAAGGATGGACAAGTGCATCACAAAACCAAGGATGGATTTCACACAAAAAAATGTTCCAAAACTCCATGAACACAACTCCAAAACCTGCAATGAACATCCAAACATGCATAAATACCTATAATGAAGAGAGGCAAGAAGAAAACAACCAAAAATGAGAAAGGATGGACAAATGCATCACAAAACATGTTTTTATTGCTCCAGAAATTTGCACAGAATCATCATTTCATGGGTAAGAGGTAAAAAATGCCATTACAGAGCAGGGGAGGAGATTCAAACTCCATTTTCAACCTTGGGGAAGAAAAGAAGGGAGAGGTAGAGAAGAATGATGAGCAACCTTTACAAATGAGCCAAATCTAGCTTTTAACCATCAAACAGAATGAAAGAAATGAGAAAATGTGGGTAAATCAATTTGAAACTTCAACCACTAACCAGATCCGTTTAATTAGCGTACAAAGTGATGGGTTTCCATGGACAATCCCATACTTCATTAATTTTTATAGGTCATTGGGGACCATTTCTACATTTTTTACATGTCAGAGACATTTTCTCAACTTTCTCCCATGAAAATCCATCAAAATTCAAACCATCCATAATGTAGATGATCTCAATACCTTTCCATTGATATAAAGATCATGAAAATCTGAGCTCAGGATCGAAAGTTATGCCCTTCTAAAGATTTAGGGAAAAAATTAGGTCGGTGGGCCAAAACTTTAAATTTTTCCCCTTTTTTCAAATTGGGAAAAATTTCCCAAAAACCTCCACCGGTCCACCACTTCTCTACCACGTGGCATCTTCTAGTTGCTTGGGGGGAATGCACTTCCATTTCTTCCCTTTGCACCTTTTGACAACTTTGGCAAATTTCACCAAATCCTTCCGTCGCCCTGACTCCCACCATGATAGGACACGTGGTACATTGTGTGATTGCTCAGCGGGATGTGCCTCTATTTCTACCTTCAATGAATTTTGACCAAAATTCAAAAACTTCAACCTTCTTCCGCCCCCGCCACTCTGCCTTGACACGTGGCACTCTCTGATTAGAGTGGGGCCTTAACCAAATTTTCTCCACCGCAGGCACGCGAGTGAACTTTTTCCTTTGCACCTTTTAGCCAAAAGGGATAAGTGCCAAACACTCCCCCCAACACCTGCTACTTTGCCAATAACATGTGTCGGCTTCTCATTAGTTGGAAAATTTTCCTCCTTCCCTAGGCCTACCCAGGGAAAAATTCCCCTCCAAACTCCACCGAGCCATAACTTGCAAAATACAAGGAGTTAGGAGGACTTCCTTACCTTTCTGGAAAGGTGAAATAATTCTCTATCTGATGAAATCATACATAGAAAATTTTGAGTCCCTGAATCATGACAAAAACTTATTTAAGTACCAGCAAAGGAAAATGAGTAGGAGTTAGCCAAAAATAAGCATGCGCTTATTTTGGATAACACTTTTGGACTCAGAGGGGTCATCTACCTACTAGATGAATGATTAGTGGCCTTTGAAGCATCCATTGGGCATGAATTCAAGCCTAACAACTAATTCTGATATGAACTATGAAAATATGACCTCTGAGCCATTTGGAAACCCATTGAAACTTGGAGTTTATCCTCACCAAAATTCCACTGAAATGAACTATACAAGAGCAACCAAAAAAACACCAAACAACTATGTACAAAATTGGAAATCATACATACCCCAAGTGGGATATGCAGAGTGTGCACATGCACTTCTTATGCTGAAAGCAAGCCTACCTACTCTACTCTAACTGGAAACAAAGGAAAGCTAAACAAACCCTACAACTGGTTGTTTAAAATAGCTTCCTTTCCTCAAAATGGGAAGCCATGTAATTGATTTGGAGCTGATCATGGCTGGTTGGATGAGTGGAAAATCAACAAGAAACTGGTCTTCTACCCAAATTAGCAAGGTATCAACTAAAGACAAATACAATACCTATTTTAGTTGCTCTGCATTTAGATTGAAGAGGTATGGTAGCTGATCATTGGTGCTTTGAAGCTCATTCTCATGCTCAGAAGGAAGCATGACTGTTGGAAACTCCTCCTTGGGCTCCAATGAAGCCAAATACCTTATTGGGCAAGGTCTGATCCTTTGAATGTGCCCATAGCTCTGATTTTCCATTCCAAAAATGGATTCCTCTTACATAATTTCTTAGATGGATGGTGTGGAAGAAGTGGTAAAACTCTCTATTTTACTCTTGTCAGCATTCTTCCTCCAATGAAGAACATGAAAGATTAATATCTTCCAACCTTGACTCCAAAAGGCTATTAAAAAATGTAGGCTGTTGCAATTGAATTCTCTTCTCCATGACACTAGGCTCTTGTGTTTGGAACGTGGATGATGAAGGAGAAAATAATTCGATTTCAACTGGTTCCTCTCCATCAAAACAATCCTCCAAATCTGACAGATAAGCTACCTCATTGTTGTCCTACTGCAAAGGTTCAACTTCTTCCATAGTATTCTCTTCATCTGCAACTTGATCACCATGGTTATCTTCATTCTCAAAGATGAAGTTTGAAAGATCAAACTCTTCTTCAACATTGGAGCTTGAGAGAATGAAGTAGAAGGAAGAACTGAAGGTTCTTCTATGGCCTGTTTGTGCTCAAATATTTTGGATCTACACTTTTCTCCTCCATAGCTAGAATGTGCTCCTCTTCTTTCTAGATTTGGAGCAGCTTCTCCTTCCTCTGCTTCTTGAAGACAATCTTGCTCTTGTTGACCTCTTGCTCTAGCATGAAGTTTGACCAATCAAAATCTTTAACTTGCTACTCTAGAGGACAAGTTGGGGATGCAAGATCTCGTTTAGAGCTTTCTTCTTCCATGGCTGATTGTGTAACCTCTATTGGATCAAATTTTCTTCAAGTAGAGTGCCAACATGGACACTACATTTTGAGAAAATTGATTGTTGATTTACTTCTCTTTTCTCTTCTTCTACTGCAACAAAATCAGTCCTAACCACCATTTTTTCTTCAACCTTAACCTCCTTTGAAGGCGTAACCATCAAGGGGATATTTTTTATCCCAAAATTGAGCAGCCCAACTCTTCAGAGTTATCTATCATTTCTTTTCTGTTGGGATCCTCTTCTTGCTGTCCTTGATTGGCATTCTGATTTTTATCTTCCCAACATGGATTTGGGAATACAAGAGGAAGGGTAGGTTATAACTCAATTTAGTTTTACACTTTTTTGTGGTGGTAGAGGAGGTATAAACTTCTTCTTTCTTTGGATGAAACGGCTGTTTGGAAGGGAAAAGGAGTAGAAAAAACAAGGTGGGATGGAAGGCTAGGGAGATGCAGAAATGACATCAACACTTGGGGTAGCATAGGCTGGATTTGGAATTTTGGCATTCATAATGGGATGGTGCTACTTGAGGAATGGAAAGAGAAAAACCATATGATGGTGTAGAACTTACCCATTGACAAGGTTGCTCAACACCAAGTTTATAAGCCTCTATCTTTGTTGTCCATTGTACAAGTTGGGGCAGCATCTCAATCATGAAGTCCAACTTCTCCTAAGGGCTGAAGTGTCTTTGAAAAGGGCCAACGCCATGGACAGGGTGCTTTGAAACCAATCTAAAATGCCTTCATTTGTGCTTGAGCCCTGGATTACACCATTCTAACCTCCATCTTTTGGTTCTTATCCAACAAATCCAACATTTTGCTTCTTGACTGCCCTCACAATGCTGCATATCCTTGCTGCTTGACATGCTTCATAGCCAAACTGATGTTGGCATTTCTCATATGGATATGCATGATTGGTTTTGAATTTGATCAAAATTCTGATCTGGAGGATTTGAAAAATATGTTGGAGGTGGGAATGTACTGTTGCTACTGTAATGTGCAAATTACATGGGGGAAATGAAGTCATGATTGTACAACCTCATGGAATGGAAAGAAGATGGAAGATATGGAAAGAAGGAATAATGAATGGAAATTGATGAAAAATAGGTCTGTAACTTAGAGAATGAGTTATTGATCATATAGAGTCACTAGATGTGTTTTCAAGTGCCTCTAAAGGATGAAGTATTCATAGGAACATATCAACCTACAAAATATGAATTGGAAGACCTCTAAGTGTCCCACCGGGTGTGCCAAAACTATTAGTGCAAATTCACAACACCCCCAAATGAGTTATGGATATGCTTTTCTAAGGCAAACTCATTTGGTGTGATTGCACAACATTGAACTTTCCCAAAGTGTGGGACCTTTGCAAATGGGGAAAGCTCTCCAGAGAAGGTTGGTTCCTCTTCCTAAACTACCTGCCATAAGCTATTCCAGTGCAAGTAAGCTAATCTAATCCTAATCTAACTTCCAAGGAGATAGGGAGAGAAAGAAAACTGGAAAAAATAGAGCCTACACTAAAATGGTGATACACCAAAGAAGGAAAATGTTGAACATCTATCAAAACTACCATGGAAACAAAGAGAGGTGAGCAATGGAAGGATGGACAAGTGCATCACAATACCAAAGATGTATTTCACACAAACAATTTTCCAAAACTCCATGAACATAGCTCCAAAACCTATAATGAACATCTAAACATGTACAAATACCTAAAATGAAGAGAAGCAAGAAGAAAACAACCACAAAATGAGCAAGGATGGACAAATGCATCACAAAACGTGTTTTTTATTACTCTAAAATTTTACACAGAATCATCATTTCATGGGTAAGGGGGGAAAAAATGCCATTATATAATAGGGGAGGAGGTTCAAACTCCATTTTTAACCCTGGGGAAGAAAAGAAGGGAGAGGCAGAGAAGAAGGATGAACAACCTTTTACAAATGAGCCAAATACTGGCTTTTAACCATCGAACAAATGAAGAAAGTGAGAAAACATGGGAAAATTTGATTTAAAACTCCAACCACCAACAACATCTATTTAATTAGCCTTTAAAATGATGGGTTTCCATGAAAAATCCCATACTTTAGCTTACATTGCTTTGCAAAGTAAAATAGAGGCCCATACTTCATTAATTTTGGTGGTTGGGGTCATTTTCTGTAAATTTTTCATGCCAAAGACATTTTCTTGATTTTATCCCGCAAAAATCCATGAAAATTTAAAATTTAAGTTTCCACCATGTAGAGGATTTCAACAGATTTCCATTGACACTAAAAACATGAAAATCCAAGCTTTGGATCGAAAGATATGCCCCTCTGAAGATTTAGGGAGAAAATGGCAAAATTACGGAAAAATTTAGGTTCACGGGCCAAAATTTGAACCTTTTCCCCTTTTTTTCAAATTGGGAAAATTTCCCAAAAAATCTCTGCGCCCCACTCCTCTGATGACACGCGGCGCTCTCTGATTGATCATGGATATGCGGCTCCATTTTTCACTTCTACGTTTTTCACCACTTTGGAAAAAATTCCGAAATCCTCCTGATGCCCTGATCCCCACTGATGAATGGACACATGGCACCCCTCTATTGGTCAATGGGACCATGGGTTCAATTCATGCCTTTAAGTTTTTGCACCAAAAAGCCAAAATCTTCAACTTTCCTCCGACCCCCTCCGCTCTACCTTGACACGTGACACTCTCCGATTGGTGCACGGCCTTCAAAATAACATTCTACCCCTTTTTCCTGTAGGGGAAAATTTTTCCAAGGTCTTCCACTGGTGAATTCCCTACTGCTGATGTGAACACATGGCAGATTTTGATTGCTCAGTGGGGATGTGCTTCCATTTTTTCCTTTGCACTTTTCACCACTTTGGAAAAAATTCCAAAATCCTCCCGACGCCCCAATCCCCGCCAATGAATGGACACGTGGCATCATTTCATTTCCTTTTCGGGATCATGGGAGCACAAATGAATTTTACACTTTTAGCCCAAAAAGCACTAAGTCCTCAATTTCTTCCTCCGCTTGGCCGGCCCGAGCCTCTTTGGAAATTTTTTCACCTTACCTCCATGGTCCTGCCCAGGGAAAATTTCCCCTCTAAACTCCACTAAGTCATAACTCAAAAAATATAAGGGGTTAGGTGGAATTCTTCATCTTTCTAGAAAGGGGAAAAAAATCCTATCTGATGAAGCCATTTCCATAATCTTTTGAGTGTTTGTAATGTGTGAAAATTGAAGATGGAGCACAAGGAAGGAAAGAATGAAGGTAAGTTATCCAAAATAAGTAGGGGCTCATTTTGGATAACAGTGTGTTCATGTTGTCCCAATTTATTCTGAATGTACCAATTGAACTAGATATAGGAGATAAACTATATTTTGTTACTGAAGGATTTTTCCTGTAACTAAAAAAACTAATCTAAAGTTTTATTTGAACTATGATAATATGATAAGCTAACTATGTGTGATCCCAGGACATTTGCACCTAGGGGAGAACACATACACCTAGGTGCTACTGTTTGACTTTGGGTGTTGGTGTCTATGATGTACTGAGGACCCAAGTCAGATTATGGGCCATTCTATGACTGTGTTCCTATGTCGATTATCTATTGTGATGAACTTATTTGTAGATCATTATTGTTGTAGGGGTGAATTTTTTCACCCTATGTATGCTCCCTCATTTGGGGTGCATGCAACAACTGTATGAGTGTGCAACCCAAAAGAGAGGACCTAATGTTGATATAAAATTGATACCTACAGGGGATAGGTAATGTGCATGGTAGAAACCAAGGCACATGGAAACAAAGTGGCTAGTAACATATGTTATTATAAAAATTACCAAACATGTAATAAAAGATAATGTAATGAAGTAATTTTGTAAATAGAATGGACTGCAAAAAGTAGGTTTTAAGCATGGGACATCGCTCATAATGTCACAAGACAATCAGGGCTGAAGTGGTAAAAAGAATACAATCAATGATCAGAAAATACATACGGCATAGCCCATAAACAATGGCATATAATAGAAAATAATGGAAAACAAAATGTATCAGACAACCAAGGTGGCATAGAGTCTTACAAGGAAAATGTTGCACATAAAACACCCATTAGCATGTTATAAATATAAAAATTATGTCAAGGCATGTATGTATAAATGGGAAGTAGTGTTCTAGTGAGAATAAGATGTAGTATACAATGATATGATAACATGTATAATGTGTGAGAAAGTAGATGCCCCGAAGAGCCTTGGTGGAAATGATAAGATGTACAATACCAAGCATCATTGTAGTGTTTAAGGACCTATAAGAGATATGTATTCACTCTAAAATAACAAGTGAATTTGCATGTGTATATATAGAAAATATATTTGCATACTAAGTATTTGTCTGGCATGGGAAACAAAGTGTACATGTAAGTATAACCAGGGAAGATTAAGTACAACCAAGATATGCAATATGCAGTGTATGAGTGTGATGAAATGGTAAGTGATGTGAATGTTATAGGAGTAGTGTGCCCCCAACGGATGTGTATGATATTTGAATGAGATGAGTTTCATTTATTAAATACCCCTCAACAATTAAGAATGAACCATAAAGTAAGATTAAGTCATCAGGAAATGGTTTGAAATTATGAGCTAGAAAGATAGATCATGACACATAGAGCATATAGAGTGAATGATGGTGAGGTTCATTTCAGATTTATACTTCTAGTAGTTTAGTATAAACCATGGAACTAGAGTTCATCATAGGGTAATGACGATACATTGTGTGTATCAAAATTTATAAGAGTACTGAAAAATATTAAGTATGAAGCATAGAGCATGATAGTAGATATTATAAATAACGGGTAATGATATAATGGGGGGAGAAAGTATGATGCCCCCAAGTGTGTAAGATATGGAGATATATAGATGTGTTTGAAATATGTCCTAACCATCAATTTAAGGATTATCTTGTTTGAAAAAGATAATTAGATTCTAAAGTGGAGTAGGGTGTAGAGGAATATTGAATGGTGGTAGCTTAGTTTGAATAGGTAACGCCATAGAATAATTGATAGGATCAGGAGACTAAGGATGGATTTTTAGAGGTGGTTTCCTAGTTGGAATTAATAACGATGTAGATGAATTAGTAGGAGGAGATAGTGGGGTAGATAGTTTTGAATATTGTCTGACACTTGGCTGGATAGGTGACTCTTGACTTACAGAAGAAGGAACATTAGAAGTGATGGAATGATGCTCACTAGACATAGATGGAGCAGATTTGGGAACTCCTTTGTATGTGGAATTTCGAGATGGGAATGTAATATAATTTTTTGCAACAAATGAGATAAAACCATGATGCTCAAAGTGCTTAATTTTTCATTTTAAAGCATATAAATCATTATCATTATTTCCATTAAGTTTATGATAATTGTAAAATGGAAGAACTTAATATTAATCAAGCCGATAAGGAGGGTAGAAATTAGTGGATGGAAATTTGATCAATTGGTGAGTGAGAAGATGATGAATAATATCATGTTGCTTAACATTGAGATAAAACACGAGATGTGTCAGTAATGGTAATACTTAGGGTTCACTGACATGAGAACATGTAGAAGACCTAGAAGTAGAATTAGATATAGAAAGAGAACTAGCATGGGATTGAGAAACATCCTTGAGATGTTGTATTTTAGATTTAAGAGATGTAATTGTTGTTTCCATAGCTTGAATTTTGTCTAGAAATAACTATTGTAAATATTGAATAGACTCTAAGACGTGTTGATTGGATGGAGGATTATGACCGATAGAGTTATCAAATAGACGATAAAAAATGGCACTAACTTGAATAGGTGGCATATCACGAGTGAGATACATAGTGTCTAGATTTTTTTGGAGAACAACCTTACAAGGTGGGTGAATTTGAATTAGGTCATGTAAGGAGACTTGAGGAACATTAGGAGACATGAAAGATATGTCGATAGAATAGGGATCCAAATTCCCAATCATGAGTAGAGTTTACTAAATGATTTAAATTAATTTGAATTAAATATAGATATTGTAGAGTCATTACTGAACCAAATGATGTATGAATGTATAAATATAGGAATGACACAAGAAATATAAGAAGGAATATTTAAAACCCTAAAAAAACAAGAAGGACAGGAATTATCTAATTTATGATTGACCTAGAACTGATATGGACTGAAAAAAGTAATTAACAGAATGGGTAGAGTGTCGTAACTACTAACGATAAATTTTGGAACTCATGGATAGTGTCATACATGGTCACCCATAGTAGGTCACAGGGGCTTTGGGCATTGGACACTACTTATGATCACTAGTGAATATGAAGATGCTCAGAACCTGATTTCTATAATATCACAAGATCATCAATGTTGCTTCCTATTGATCACCTGAGAATCACTCCTTGAATGTTGAATGTACCTGTAACCTACAAAATATAAGTTCACCTGCACAATCCCACAAACCACATAAAATGTAAATATGCTATATGGGGAGTCAGACTGACCTTGGAGGCCATCCCGAGAGTGAACTTATGACCGAGCATTGCAATACATCTCAAACTCCATGTATTTCTTGTAAGTGTGTGTAGAAATTGTGCCCTAGGATTCCCTTATGAAAGTGTACTTAATATCAGGCTATAGTTAATTGTAGAAATGTAGTAAAATGTGTGTATGTAATAACAAACTTTCCCTTCCTATGTTGTGTATGAAAATTTGTATCCCTTTTCCCTTGAGTGAATGTTAGATGGATTCCTTAGAGAGATTTAGGTTCCTTTTGGATGCAATATTAGGATATAGTAGTAATTATTAGTGTTTGGTCCTTAATTTTGAACACATAATGACATGTTTATATGATTCCCTTATTTAAATTTTGTAATTAAAAATTGGAACACTGACGCATAAGTGAAAAATATGCCCTAAAAATAAAAGAGACCCAAAATAAGTGAGTAAGGTGAAAAATGGTCAGGGGCGCCTAGGTGCTTCTGTCCTGACTAGGCACTGGTTCCTGTAGCTATAAAAGATAAATTATTAAAATCCTGGCTAGGATATAGGGTGTGTAAGACCAAAGAGGAAATAATAAAGAAATAAAAGAGGCCAAAGATAGTCGCCAATTACTAGTTTTCTTGCTTAGGAATCATATGAATGCTAGTATGCTTTTAGGACCTAGAAATGTACCCAAGTGCTTGATTTAGTGTCTACGGCGATGACATTTCTACATAGGTGTTTTGGAA
Organism: Taxus chinensis; assembly: GCA_019776745.2. Taxonomy (NCBI): domain Eukaryota; kingdom Viridiplantae; phylum Streptophyta; class Pinopsida; order Cupressales; family Taxaceae; genus Taxus; species Taxus chinensis. The sequence goes on along the minus strand of CM034151.1, from coordinate 439,260,814 downwards.
AGGATATGTTGAGGTGTATAGAGGAACATTATGATGCAAGCACATCTTCAAATAATATTCAAAATGAAAATTTCTCATTCTACCTGTGGATATGAGCTCAAAAAAAATGCATTAGAGTGTGTTAAAGGTCATGAGAGAAAGAGAATTAGATGGTTGAGAGTTTGAAAAATCAAATTGGAGTTTCCATAAAAAAATGTGATTCAATTCTAAATGAATGATAAAAAGAATTAGAGGTTGATTGAGGGTTTGTAAGTGTCTTGTTGACTTATAGGGTGTGTAAAGAGTCTTTAAGAGAGAGTGTGAGTCTTGAAATGTGTAAAAACAATGTAAAATACCCGAAATATGATAAAAGGCATATAAAGAGTCAAGTGTGACTCGTCAAGAAGCAATTATGAAACAAGAAGAGGTTACATGCAAGGAGGGAATTCAAATAGAGAAGGAAAGAATGAATGAGAAAAAATTCCTCGAGGAGAGAGGCTTGGGAAACATGAGGGAAGAGAGAGAGGAAAATAAAATTTTGTAAGAATATAGTAATGAAAATATGGATATGCTCTATTTTTGTGTTGAATTCTTATTTTTAGTAGGATTACCTCTAAATATTATGGATAGAACTTGATGGAATGAATTTATTTTCATTATAAAATGGGAATGGAACCTTGTTAGGAGGTTGGTGAAGTAATTAACTCAAGGTAATATGTTTTTCTAGTTTAAGAATTATGGAAAATGTCTATAGTAAAAAGTGAATTTGAGTTGAGTAAGAATTTGTTTTTTGCTTTAAGTGATGAAGCCATGTATGATATTTTTGAAAGGTTGAATGGGTGAGATATTCTTAATGAAGTACTAAAACAATAGTTGAATACCTTACACCTTGTTCTTTGTCTTGCATATTGAAATAAATCAAGTATGAAGGATAGTGATTGTTAGTGATGATTGTTATGTAACAGTGACTAAGTGATATCAAGGTTTAAAAGTAAATGATTGTAAATATAAAGGTTTGGTCACTGAGTAAGAAGTGGATTAACAATCAAATGGGCGCATAGTTCAAACATAAGGTTTCCTTGCAAGTCTTAACTTGAGTACGTACAGGAAGAGCACGAGGAGATCAAGAGGATTTCATGGTCTATGGATTTAAAGAGCTCCACTCTCAAAATTTTCACGTGAATATTGTTAAATCAGACCTTGGGGTAAAATTTAGAACCTTCAAATGAGTTTTAGAGAAAGTTATACCAAATGGAAGCCTCTAGGGCCTGCAAAGAACCACCTTAGGGTTTGTAGAGTAAATTTACCTTATCTTATAAACGTACCATGGAAAATGATTGAAACTTTGAATGAAGAATAACTTGATGTGTTTTAAGTATTTGAAAAGTATTTGTGTCAAAAATATCCATTTCATGGGAAATATACATGACATTTGGGGAAAGGACTGTAAAACACAGTGAAAGGGCTAATAGGATAGGCACCTTTACAAAGGAAGTGTGAGTTATATTTAGAGTTTGATGGTGAAATTTTACATGAAAATAGAACCTAATAATGGGTGTATGAAAATAATTGTGTTGTGTTGTGAAACCTCATGATAGAGAAGATATGTTTGATAGAAGATTGTCCCAAACCTAGTGGAGGGTTAGCAAGACAAAAGGATAAAAGTGAGATAGAGAGAGAAAATAAAAGAGTTGGGTTATAATTTTTTTCATTCACTATAAAGATGATGTAAGGAGTCTAATGAATTTTTTAACTCTTTTTAGGTGGCCACAGAAGTCCTCAACCTTGAATTATCCAAGACACCTTTTCTTAAGGGTACCAAGAAGGAAGGTTTGATAAAGGAGAGAGATTGGTTTTTTTATTGTTGTGAATTCTTTTTATGATTTATATGAGAATGAGTGAGGTGAAGTGATAGGGATTTGGGAATAAAATATATATTAAAGGAAAAGAGGAAAGAAGATGATTTAATTTACTAAGAACTAATGAAAAGAGACCAAGAGCAAGTTGATGAAAAGTGAGTGTTTATGGTTTCTTCATGGAATGAGATGAATTTGGGAGTTGAAATGACATTGCAGGAGAATTATAGGTCAGGTTACAATGCTCATAAGGAACCTATAGTGAAATTATATCAAACTTTTCAATTTAAATCCATCTTGGGATTTTTAAAATTATAGAGATAAGTTGAATTTGTTTGAATCTACTTTATTGACTGAATGTATGAAGAAGTGTAGTTTTATCTTCATTAAATTCAATAATTTTGTAATTATTCTCTTGATATCAACTAATATCCTATCATTCTATTATATTACTCACCTTATTCAAGGCATGTGATTTGAGCTCACTCTATATTCAGTATATGTCTGAGAGTTTCATAGTGAAACTATCATTGTAGTTGGTGTAGTTGATCATCAAAATCAATTGTATTCCTTCTCTCATATTTTTCCCTCCACATTCTTCACCAAATTCCCCTATAATTGATGACACCTCTGAGCTTGATCATATTTTTGATGATGAGGAATTTTCTTCTACCACATATGACTACAATAGTGTTGTGGACCCACCTCCACCATTTTCTTGTCACATTTTAGTCTTAGAATATTTATTTATTGATCCTCCTACTTTTGGTCCACTAAAAACTTTTCAAGGAGAATCAATTTTGATTCAAGACTCATCAGACATTAGGTGTTCTTCTACTCAGTTACAATACCTTCAACATTCCTTTTTTTCTTTTGCTTCATATTCACCATCCCTTCATGGAGCAGTTGGCACTTCTACCTTGCATGAGGAGGATAGTTCCTTGGATCAAAACCACACCTTGTTTAGAGATCCATCAAAAACTTGGTGATTTCCTTTACTCTTTCATGGTAATTATAATGTCTATTTTTCTCATGACATTGTTGAGTTATAATTAAGCCAACTATGTGGATCTAGTGGTATTTTAGTAATATTGGTTGTTTAGGCACAAGGTGCCTAACTTCTTGTAACTCAAAAATTTTACTTGGAAATGATAAGACTCATTGGTATTACCATTATGATGTAATGTGTGTGCATGCGTGCATGCATTTATAGGCTTTGTTGTACTTAAAAGAGTGGTGTGTAAAATAAGTTGATTATAACATTGATGTCCCTTGAAAGCTTGAGAATACGAAAAATGAACCTTGTAATTAAAAATACGATCCATCAACTTAGAAGGTTAGAAATGAAACTAGAAACTATAACTAATTAGATGTGTCATGATTTAGTAAACCTTGAAAACGGAAAGAATAAGAATGTAAGCGTGAACTAGATTGGCCTTCATTATAATGTTGGAATATGGTACATTCATGGATATATTTGGTTTTAGAGAAGTAACATTTGGAAATTTAATGGAAGAATCTAATTGTTTCAGTTTTTGTATTTGTGTGTGCGTGTGTCAAATTGATTTTAAATGATGAATGGATGAAATGATAAGCATGTGTTTAGAAAATGCAATTTTATTAGTCTATATGGGATTTGTTGCTAGTGTTGTTGGAATAAATAGCTATGGAAAATTGTGATACACGTGATTGATGTTGAGAAATTTATCTTTGAAAATTATATAGATTTGAGTTATGTGTAGGAATTGATTTGATATCTTGTGGTTTGTGCATAGTTAAAATTGATTTACATATCATTTTGAACAAGGTATGATTTGTTTGTTGAGTGTGCAGATAACGAACAGGTGTTTCGGAAAACTAGTACTATGAAATAAACAAAATAAAACAAAACAAAAGAGGATGAAGGGGGACTAACTCACACGGGGCTCACTGGCCAACAATAGGATCCCTCGGGCTCGAGAATTTTTTTTGGTGGATGTGAATGTGTAAAGTGACCTTAGTTTCTAATTTTGTCTTTTTCCTTGTTGAAATTTATTTTATTTCCCTTCATTTTAACCTTTGGATTTGTTAGCTTGATTACTTTTGACCTTCTGATTAATTTAAATACTAAGTTGAAGTTAGAAACTTATTCTCCTTTCCATTTTTTGGGTGTATGGACTTATATTTTGTTGGTTGGGAAGTTTTCCATTTCAGGAAAACTAGAATTTTAGGGTTCGGAGGAAAAATTTTGAGAGGTGTATGAGACAAGTAAACCTTGTTCCCATACTCCAAAAACTTCTCATGCACCTACCCATACGGTAGGTGTACCTTTTTGGGCCTCATTGGCCACTTAAGGGCTCATTCGTACCTCATTTATTGCTTTGAAATCTTGCTCTCTTTTCTAAAATTTGATTGTGTAAGTCTTTAGAGTATTTCTCTTACATGTGGATTTTTGTAGAACACTTGGGATATGTGTCTCATTTATTGTGATTTGAAGATTTGACATTTTGGGGTCACTTACAAATTAGGTCTTGTAGATGTGAGCTATTTTAATTTTATTTTGGTTTTTTTTTTAATTAATTTCATTTGAGGATTTTAGCTTAAGGGGTTGTGTATTTGTCAAGTCATGAAAGGTGAGAAGTGATGGGTTGTGAAAGAACCCATGTGGATGTGTAAGAGGCTTTTTTTACTTGCTTAGGGATTTGGACTTTGTTTTGGAAATGGAGTATGCCACATGGCATGATCCTAGGGGATGTTCCATTTGGATGTTTTTCCTATATATAAGAGTCTTTGCATTTATTTTGAAAAGATCTCTTTTGGTCTTGGGAAAGTGTTGTTGGTTTGAATACTAGCTATGAGGAGTATGTTGGAGTCCTTGGATTATCATGTCTTGAAGGATATTTTGAGACAAATAATCAATAGGTATGTCTTACCCGAATATTGTCTTTCTTATATATAATGTTCATTCTATCTCCTTGCCTAGTTTTGAATTTGTGATTATATGGTTACCCACTTGGGTATGTGTTATTTTTGGCATAGTGTTGTGATAAAGCTTGCATAATTCCACTGTGGGCATGCAAGTGGTGTTGTGTGTTGGGGAATGTAACTTATCACTGGGGGGATAAGTAACATGTTGAAAGTGAGGGATATGTTCTCTTTTGTAGGTTTTGTTTATGGAGGAACCAAGGGAAGAGTTAGATATTCATAGTGGAGAGATAAGTGGTTGTGGGCATGAGAGGTATAAGGGTGGATCCAAAACATATTTTCTTCTTGCAGAGTAAACAAGGGCTATACCCTCTCCTAATGGAGTGATAAGTGGTTAAGGTGGTATTTCCTTCCCCCCTTCATACCATAGTTGGTTTGATCGTGTGATTTTCTTTCTTTTGTGTGGTTGACATACCTTAATATTTGTCTCATCTTATTCATTTGGTTGGTGTAAACTCTCTATTTGTGTGGTTTTATGTGGCATAGATGTTGTGTTATTTTCATATCTTGGTTATTGGTTCTTGATTCACGTGTGATTTAAAGAGATTATGGGGAAATGGGATGAGATCAATCCCCCATTGCATGGTTAGGCTATAAGTGTCACCAGATTCCTCCTTTTTTTTACATAACAGTGACTTGAAAAAGTGTATGAAGAAGAAGTAAGTTATGAATTGAAGATTTTATAACGGATTTTGAGAAACTTATTCCCCTGTGCCATTTGGGTACATTGTAAAGTGGTGTCCAAGTTATGTTTTTTTATAAATGCTTGGGGCATTATATGTATGTAAAAATTTGTGTTGGATTTTGCATTGTTGGGTATATGTAAGTGAAATGGTTTTGAAAATGGTTAATTAAATGAAATGGAATTTCTTTTAAGCTCTCTCTCTCTCTCTCTCTCTCTCTCTCTATTTTCTTGAAAGGGATATTTACACAAGTGTTTCCATTGCATTGAAAAGAAATAAAAAATTTATTGTTGTAAATGAGGAGTTATTTAAGGAATTTGGTGATATATT